>VWYI01020938.1:275304-307868 GCA_013399455.1 Anthoscopus minutus | reverse complement strand
TATATATATATAAAAATATAGATTCTATAATAATGAAAAAGGTTTTTTATATTTGACAGCTACAAATATGCATCTTTGGTTAGCCTCCCAGAGACAGTGAGAACTGAGGCAGTGCAAGACTGATTTTTCCTTGTTCTTAAACATAGGCATGGACAAGAACATCATTCCATTGGTTTTTTGCCAAACCCCTTCATATTGAAGGAAACATCTAAAGTGGGTGATTCTTAATATGTGTTCTGGGTTTCTGCATGTGAGTATAGCTAAAAATAGCTGTAAGGAGCTTTTTAAATAGAAGCATTTCTCTCTTCAGGTGAAATGGAAGAAATCAGATGTGAAGTTTGAAGACCGATTTGACAAGTATCTTGACCCATCTTTCTTTCAGCACAGGGTATGTATTGTTCTAAGACAGCCTTACAATACTTCCCTTAAAAACAGTTGCATTAGTTTAGATGTCATGCAATTTTTGGATTACATCTTTGAATGTTCAGATTTTCCAGGTGTTCTGGGACAATAAAACAGGGAGATCTTACTATTGTTGAAGTCACGGTGTTGCTGCTAAAAAAGATGGCTCAGTTTTTTAAGAGGGCTTCAATAAATATGCAGGCAAGCTTCAGGCTTGCAGAAAATACAGGGTAGTTCAAGAAAATACATTCAGGTGACCAGAAGCCATGAAACTTCAGGGACATGACTGTGCAACTGTGTAAACTGAATCAGTGCAGTTAGCCATAGGCACACTTCTTTCTGAAGTAAATGCAGAGCAAAAATCATTAGCCTAAACCAGTTGGTGCTATCAGTTGTGTTTAAATCTATGGTTGTAACCTCCTTCAGGGTAGTGTACTGAGCTGTGCTACTTTCTGAAAGTAGAAACTTTGTATTTTGTTTGGAGCTCAGTGAAAACCAGAATGATGTGCTTTTGAGAGCAAAAATAGTGCTGCTGCACATTTTGATCCTGTGCAAAGCAGTAATTCCTATGGCTTTGCTACTTAAACCTCTTCTCTAGGAAGGCAGCAGTACATCCTGTTGCCTTTTGCTTACCAAGGGAGTGTGCGCAGCCAGTTGTTCAAACTTTGCTGCTGCTTAACTAAGTTGTGATAATTTTGTCCTGAGCAAGGCTGGCTATTAAAAAGGTTTATGTATGGCATTTCACAGGCCAGCTTTAGTGTCGCTTTCTAAAAATGCAGTGTTAATTACAACAGGGTTTTTGTTACTTAGCTAATGCTGACAAACTGTCCTTACAGGCAACAGTTTATCCTTCTTGAAACAAGTTGAAACACATTTACAGTTCTTAACTTTCTTGGGTGTGTTTTTTTTCTGTAGATTCACTGGTTTTCAATTTTCAATTCTTTTATGATGGTGATCTTTCTGGTTGGCCTGGTGTCTATGATTTTAATGAGAACTTTGCGAAAAGATTATGCAAGATACAGCAAGGAGGAAGAAATGGATGATATGGTAAGATCTGCATTCATGCTTTAAAAACACTTTTTAGGGCTTATTGTTTTCTTGTCGTGCATTCATTGTGTTTGCAGTTCTGAATGGCTTTCTTCAGTTGGACAGAAAATGCCTTTTGTGTGTCTTGAAAATGTGACTGGTTTTCTTTATAACATGCTTCTAGGTTGCAACCCAAAAATCTCTCTGTAGCCATTGTGTTAATGTTCATATCCAACCTTAGGGTAAACTGGGTCCATTCTGACTTGTAGTAGAAGCCTGATGTACTCCTAAGTATCTCAGAGGCTTTAGGGACAGGGAGGGATTCTAGACTGTATTGTGTTGTACATTCAGGTAGTTTGTTATTTTCTTCCATAAGCATCTGAAAAGATGCTTTCTATTAGATTTGATGCATTTAGAAGAGAAAGCACACTTCACTTGAAGTTTGCTTTATTAAATCAGACCTTTTGTTTTTATGTAGCTTGTGTTTTTGTCTTTAATTGTCATGACTAGACTTAAAATTTGTTGTTGTTGTTCCCAGGACAGAGATCTAGGTGATGAGTATGGGTGGAAGCAGGTCCATGGAGATGTGTTTAGACCATCCAGTCATCCTCTAATATTTTCATCGCTTATTGGTTCTGGCTGTCAAATTTTTGCTGTGTCTCTTATAGTCATTATTGTTGCAATGATAGAAGATTTATACACGGAGTAAGTATAATTGTGCCATGTCTTCCATATATAAATGTTTAAGTGAACAAAATAATTACAAAAATTACTGTTCTAACTGGCCTGAAAAAAGTATTTGAGAATCTTTAGCCGTAATCTGTAGATCAGATGTAGTATTAAGATGTGCTCTTTTAATTTGTGATAGAACTTTGTTCTACTGTTATCACATTAGTCAGTCTCCTTTGATTTTCTCTTTTAGTGCTTGCTTTTTGAATGATTTATTATGAAACTATTTTGTTGTTCTGCAGAATCACTCGTAGATAATATGGGAGATACATGTTTTCAAAGGTACATATTTCCCTCCTGGTTTCATCCAGAGTAACAAGATGTTAGTGTATTTCTGACGCTATTTCCCCACCGTGTCCTGTGAAGACTGAAATAAGAGTGTACTCTGTTGTGAATAGTCCTGCTTTCTGCTGAGGAGTCAGTATTGAGTCTTACGACAAGTCTGCTTGGGAATGAAAATGTAAAGTTCTTTTGAACACATAGTGCTCAGCCTGTGTTGAAATAAATCCCCAGAAAAAGGTGGGCTGTGGTCCTGGCTGGAAAGAATCAATTTAAAAAAAGAGATAATACTCAAGCTTAAATTCAACACACTACTTGTAGTTCACCTGTTTTCTTCCTTGACCTCTTAATTTGACTGAGATTTTTGGGTTATTGGGTGAACTTCATTTATTTCTGTAGTGATTGTATTTTTGGTATTGGAGGGAATTACTGGCTTGTGTTTTGGGTTTTTTAAAAGTAATTTCTTTTAAGCAGTGACTAAAACTTTCATCTTTGAGTATCACTTGTAACTTAATTTGAACAAGTTGTAATGCTTCTAGTGTGCCACTAGAGAGAACTCTTGCTTTTCAATTTAGTGGTCTTTTAACAGTGTGTTTAAAAGCCACTCTGTAGAGCCAGAATCTTGGCATATTTTCATTTTTCATAGAGTGTTATTCCCCTCCTTGTGCCTCATGGTTACATTTTTAGGCATACATAGACACTTTTAATTGTGTGGCATGTCAGCCCTTCAGAGGACAAAATTAAACTTTCAGAATGTATATGCCCTGTAGGGAAGCTGTAAGTTAGTCATATCAGTTGTAAATGCATCAGAACAGGTTTTTTTGAAAAGATGTGTGCACTTAGTCTTTTATTGCAATAGGCCTTTCAAAGTGAATTTAATTCTGGGTGTGTAGTGGAACAATTGACCAAATGTGATGCAGACAATTCTTATGTTTAGGAAAATAGCACCAAGTCTGGTGTTTTTACTAGTAGCCTGGATTTACTCAGTGGCAGTGACATTTCAGACTGCCTGCTCTTGGGGGTTTTGCATGTGTTTCTAAATTGTATAAAGTTTTATAAAACAAGGGCTGGCAAAACATTCCTTCAGTGTGTATGACCAGCAGGTATATTTGGTTTGGTAATGCAGTCATGGAAGCTTAAGTGCTAAAGATTGCTTCTTTGAGTACAGCAAGCATCCAGAAATGTTTCCTCAAAAACCAAAATGGCAGTAACTAGAATCTCTCAGAGAGGCTAATTTGAAGAAAGTACAGTAAGTCAGCTGGCTGAAAACCTACTGCTATTTGCTGTCAAAGAATAGCAGAAGGATGCGGAGAAACAACTCTATTAATGAATAACATTTATATCTTGCTATTCTTAGATATGATATTTTAAAATATATTTCGAAATGGCTTCTTTGATTTAAAATTATTAGGTTTGCTCGTAAAATTTCAGAAAAATTATGCCCAAATTAGTAGCCCACCATTTAATGGGGTGACATTTAAAAATTACTAAGCTCCTCTGATTGCTCTACTTAATGCTGATTTGTGACTTCATTATAGTATTTATAGTTTCTAGATCTAATTTTCTGCCAGATGAACACTTTCGATCTTAAAAGTTAATTTCTGGGGATGACAGAAACATTATTCACAATCTTAGTGTATTTTTGTTAATACTGGCCTTTTGACATTTTATCTGCAGCTGAATCTTAACACTTAATGTATATCATGTAAATAGTTTTTTATGCACAAAGTACACACATCCAAATGTCAGATTATATTTATCAGAGGTAAGATTCTGTACTCCAGTTAAAGTAAATGTGTGTTAGAAAGGAATGTAGTATATCAAAACTCTCTGTCCCACGTTGAATTAGACTTGGCCAAAGCCTTGTATACAAACAGTTCTCATTTTTATGCAGAGTTTACATTTTAAGCACTTCCAAATATCGGTATTATTTAAAAATATTAAGTAACTGGTTCTGCTAAAAATACAGGGCTTTTTTTACTCTAATCATATTTGGTTTTATATTTCATTTACCAAAAACATCCCTTCTTGTAGGAGAGGATCAATGCTTAGTACAGCTATATTTGTTTATGCTGCAACATCGCCTGTGAATGGATATTTTGGAGGAAGCCTTTATGCTAGACAAGGAGGTAAATTGTTTTCATGTTTCAGCATTTTCATTGCATTGTTAAATGGAGAAGTTATTATTTTCTGATTTACACCAATGTAGGAGAATCCTCATGGAGTTAGATGGAATCCATTCGATTCTTCATAACCATAAAATATTTTGAGTATATTTAACTTTCATATTATCTACTCAGTCAGTACTGGCTACACTTTCTAAAAAGGTAACTGAAGTTCATGTAAAAGTTAACAGTTGTGACTTCCAAATTGCTTGTTATACTCTTGTATATAATTTTTGGCTCATGACATCCACAGGGTATAATAGCTTTTCCCTTTTGTGCAACATGTTGTTAAACAGCTTACATCATCTTCTCCAGGTGACTGCTCCATGGTCCTCTTCTGCATGTGCTAGTGGGGTTATGTTAGGCTAACACAAAAAGGATCAGTATAGATTATTTACTAGAACCTTAATTGCAGATGGGAAAACTGTTTATATCATCTTTTAAAGAAAGTTATTCTACTTTCCAGTATATGCTCTACTGTATACTTAGCAAATCAAAATGAGCATCAGTAGAGAGCAGAAGCCAAATAAAATTGACAGAAGATTTGAACAGGCTCTCTTCAAATGCTCCCTGCTGTGCCTGTAAGTTATGACCAGTTAGATTCTTGCAGTGCACTAGCTTCATCCATTCCCTATGCTGTAATAAAAGAATAATCAATATCTATTATCTTCTAGAGTGCTGGGAAGTTTGCAAAAGAAAATTTGTACCCTTTTAGCATGCCAGTGAATGCCTGTTAGTGTTCAGTCTCAACCATACTTTGAGTTTGGAGGTTAGAAGTTTATTTTCATGTGGCTTGTTTAGAAACCTAGCCATTTACAAAAACTGATCTAGTTAGAAAAAGGTTGCTAAACTGTAATGTATTGTGCTCTGTAGTTGAGCTAGATACACTTTTTTTTTTACAGATAAACATGTATCAAACCGTGAAATGCTGATTATGTTGGCTCATGGTGAAAGTACATATGTTTGTCTTGAAAAAATATGCTTTTTAAAATTGTTTTTACTTGCTGCATATTAATATAGTGGTGTATAAATATAGACAGTATTTAAGAGCATAAAAAGTACAGCGAATACAGATAGGGGAAATTTTTAAGGTATTGCCTAAAAGGATTTCTTTGAGCTCCTCAGGGAGGAAAAGTAATTACTTAGTAAAGTAAATAAACTTAGTAATAACAGCTAACAAGTGTGTTCCCTTGATGCTTGGAGTTCAGAAATCACTTTCTACCTTTCCTGCTGTTGAAGATGTCAAGAGTCCAGTTTTCCTGTATGTTAAATGATGTGGCATTTTGCCTTATACCTGGAATAGCCATTTCCTTAATGCATCCTGAATGTGTGTAATCAGCTTGGTTGGATCAAGCCAACCCAGAGCAGGTGCTGCCTTGGAAGCAGCTGTAGTGCTGGGTTGTCCTGGGAGCAGTGCTGAGCTCTCCTGTGCTCTCAGAGTGGGAGCAGGTTCTGCACAGGGCCAGCTCTGCTATCTCCGTCTCATCTGCAGCTCCACACACTCTTAGGTTTCACAGCCCAGATTCTTTGGCCAGCTTAGTCAGCATATGCTGTTCTTTAGCTGAAATGTTCTCATGCTGTATCCCTTTTCTTGTCTTTTCACCTGGCCTGCTGAAGTTATTAATGTGCTGCATCTTGTGAGTTACCAGGAGTCAGGTGAAACTTAGTTTGCTCTTAGCTCTTGTATTGATGTAGTATGTTGTTACTTACTTCTTTTGTCTTTTTTGTGGGAGAAGTAGTCAAACATGTAAAATCTGGAGTGCTTGATAATAAATTTAAAAAAAAAAATGCTGTATCTTACCAGTGCCATTGAAATGTTCCTTCTTACAGGAAGACGATGGATAAAGCAGATGTTCATCGGAGCCTTCCTTATTCCAGCAATGGTGTGTGGAACTGCCTTCTTCATCAACTTCATTGCCATCTATTACCATGCTTCAAGAGCTATACCCTTTGCAACCATGGTGAGTTGTTTTCTTGGACAATTTAAACTTCATTGTACACACAGAAAAATTAATTTTTTTAATCTAAATATATTTGTGAGTCACAGATTTAGCTAATTAGAAATTTCTTATGGGAGGCGATTAAGGTGCTTCAAGTAGAATTCATTTTAATCGCAATAGCAACAGCTGATGGATGCCAAAAATAGTCTTGCCTATGCTTAAAGTGACACTTCTGCTTTGTATTCAAACTTAGTCTTTTAACAATGTGGAAAGTTATCAACTTCAATTTCCTTCTGGATGGCCAGTGCAAACTGTTTAAAATATAAAATGCAATACAAGGGAAGCTACTTCCAAGTCATTGCAATCAAGCAAAAAAATAAAAAAAAAGATCAGACAGTAATATGAGATAAGACATTCTGAGCAGATCTGTCTTTACAAAAATGGCTCACTCTTTTCACTTTGTTTAGTTTTATTTACTGTCCAGTTATGGTCTTGCATCTGTACATTTGCCCTATCACTTGAAAAACTATGCTTGTTGTAGTACTTCTTCATTTAGTCATGATGACTTCCTCTATTCTTTTGTCAGAATTCTGTGTTGGCCCCTTTCAAGCAACCTCTAATCTTGTGGATAAAATTAGTTGAGCTAGATACACTCACTTGGGTAGAATTTCTATTTGAGCTTGTAAGGGTTAGTGTTTAAAAGCAGAAATTTTTTTTAAATATGCCCCATAAAGTTGCTTTTTCTGATTTTAGAAAATGGCACTGTTAACTGCCACTGTTAACTTAAAAGAATATCTTAATACAGGAAGTCTTGTTTTCTTTTCAGTAGTATCTGTAGCAAATCTTGGAATTTAACGTCTTTTATATATTTCTTCTTTGCATATCAATTTTTGTGGTATGTTAGGTTGTTCAAATGATTCAGAGACATTCAAGTAGCCTTGGATTTCCTCTTAGATTAAATCTACCACAAAATTAAGCTTAATATCAGAAGTTTTTGAATTAAATATTGTATTATTTGGGTTTGTGATGGGAATTCATCGTGTGACTGTATTCTAAAGAACATACTGTTAATTGATGAATGTGGTAGAGATTATAACTGGCAACAAGAAGAGAGAGAATTCTCAGTTTCAGGCAAAAATTTTTGGTAATGTTTTACTGATGTAGGAGTCATTCTGTTGCTGGTTCTAGTCACCTCCTTATTAACAGTATTTTCAGAGCATACCTAAATACCAGCTTTTTACATTGAGTTAATTTTTATAAAGCCACTAAATGTAATATAAAACTAAACATGTTTATAAACTCTTTACTTATTTTTTCTGGTTTTCATCTTGGAGAAATTAGTTTAAAATTCTGTCTTTGTGTATGTTTTTGTTAGCTGGTCAGTGTCCCAAAGCAATATTGTGTTTTTTCTTTCCTACACTAGCAGCCATATACAAAACTGTCATAAGAGTTTACAGCATTGATCTTTGATATGTGCAAAGAGACTCTGTTTTACTGCTAAGCAAGCAGTTATGGTATCCCATTCCTCACTTGTATTCTCATTTGGAGGCCAGGAATGCTGAGGGAAGTTTGTCTTGTGAAT
Source organism: Anthoscopus minutus (assembly GCA_013399455.1). NCBI lineage: Eukaryota > Metazoa > Chordata > Aves > Passeriformes > Paridae > Anthoscopus > Anthoscopus minutus. The sequence continues at coordinate 299,745 of VWYI01020938.1, read as the reverse complement.
TTGTTCAAGTGATTTGTATTTTAAGACCACGGGCACATGCATGGAGAAGCAAATGGATATATAAATCTTCAGAGTTCACTTAATCAGGGTGTTAGGACTCTATACACAGTGATTTTAATGTTTGCAAGGTTTTATGAAAGTGCTTGAATCATTGTGACCGTGGCAATAAAACTTAAGTGGAGTTAGCAGGCAAGCAGGTTATGAATCGGAAACTTCATCAGAACGAGCAACGCTCTGATGACTTCAAATCAACAAGCTGGTTTGTAGAAAGGAATGGAAATTGTTTTCAATTACCATGTTATGCTTCAGGTTGAAGTCCCCAGGAACCTCTCTGGCTTTGTGGATGAGATCCCTTTTGTGTCTTTCCGCCTCTGTTTTCAATGTGAAGAAGCTTCCAGAATTGTTGAATGAAAATTTGCTGCTTTCTTGAGCAGATAAATAAAACCTCTGCCACCTAAATGTACTAGAACACAAAAATAACTTCCTTTACCCTGACATGTCTTGAAACTACCCTTCTTGATTTAAATTGCTGGCAAGTATTGCCCCTTCATCTTGACTGCTGTAAATCTGGAAAAAGCAGAGACTGAGTTGCTGAAATAAGTTCCTTAGCTAAAAGGTTCCTAAGAGACTATTCTTAAATATCATCCTGTACCTTGCCAATTTTGTATTGCCACTTCCCAGTGAAGTATCTAAGTAGTCTCTGTGACTTAATTCTTCCCTCCAGAGGGATTTTGCTATGGAATTTAGGCAAGAGCAGGTGATAGAATTAAATCCAGGACATCAAAACTAACACTCAATTGCTGCCTCTTTCACTTACCTGGTATCAGCTTTTCTACACTTTATCTTGAAGTCCTCAGATTGATTCAGGACTTTCATACATCTCATTTGTAGTCTATTTTGAACCTCAAAACTTCATTCACGTAATTTAACTCATTCCTAGTGTCTGGGATCTCCTTGAAGAAGTGGCAGGGCCTGGGAAGATGCAAAGCTTGTTTCTGAAATCAGTCTTCACTCTTGGGAGTCTGCCCTTAGCCCTTTTAGATAAACTTGCAAGCTGTCTTACTTTTGGAATGACAAACCTAATGCAGTGAAATAAGCCATGAGCATGAACAAAGGTTTAATGTCTTCCTTGGGAAGAGATTCCAGTTGCTCTTCCCTTCAGAATTATATCAAGAACGTGACAGATTTTATTCAAATATGAGACCTTCTTAAAACTTCATTAAAGCTTTTAACTCTCATAAGAGGGAGATATAAAAATCTGCTTTTTTCACTCATCCCTTCACCTTTATAGAAATGCAGTGGGTACTGTTAAATTATTCATGCCTTTGGAGTCCAAATTTGATTTTTTTGGTGTATTTTGTTTATTATATCCTCTTATTGGTGAATGTTGAGGTCTGAAGTTGTTACACATCTTCGCTCACTTTCTATTGATGTTTATCAGTCTTTCTGGTGTATTTAACACTCATCTTTATATTTTTTTGTGTTTGAATTATATGTAAAAAGTGGAGCATGGAAGATTTAAGAAGAATTCTAAATAATGGCATGTGAAGTGACTTTTCTGTGATATGTTTGAAGAGTATGATACTAGTTCTGTGCAGAAATACTGACTAATGCAGAATTTCTACAGCATGATTGAATTTGAAGGGACCATTTTAATTCTGGCATTTCATAAGTTGTGACTGCTTACATTCTTCTGTGAGTGATGCATAATTTAAAGATTTCCATTAAGGCTACTATGACTAATTCAGACTGCAAAATCTATGCAGCCTCTATTAACTGTTTTAAGATTTATCATTTTTGTTTTGTTGGAACAGTAGGTTCCTTTGTGGCTAAGGTTTCCAGTGTGCATTTTTAATGATTTAATTAAATAAGGTTAAGCATACCATATTTCTCTTAGGATTGAGACCTTATTGTTTGCATATTTTGTACCTTGTTTTGAAAAGAAAAAAGTGTCCTCCAAGAGATAGCTTAATCTAAGCTGCAGCTTTCCCTGACAACTTTGAATTGATATGAGTATTGATTGCCACTAAAAAAGAGCACCTGGTAGTGCCAACAATTTTCATACCTTTAGCCAGATAAAGAAATACACCTGGCTAAAAATAGGAAAATAATCCTGTTATGCATGTATTCATCAGGGTGCTTCCTCAAATTGCTTGAAATTGACTGTGTAACCCTTGGTCAAACTCTTGTTTTGCTAAAAACAGGCACATCTTAATTCTTCTGCCTGCATTTTCAACAATTTGATTTATTGCCCAAAGCAACACTCTAGATTAACAACTTAGTTGTGCTAAAACTAATAACACTATTTTGAGGCCTTCTATTCTATTATTTTTCTTGTAATGTTTGGACAATGTGCAGACAACTGTTTTGTTATACAAATTTAGTAACCTCTCTATGGGAGGGAGTTTCATGACTAGAGTGCATATTGGTAGCTGACAGGGAAGATCAAGCTGCTGCTTTGACAGTTAATTTTTATTGCTTTTATTCCCAGTGCATTAAGCAGTCACAGCACCATAGCCTGACAGTAGCTGTTTAATATTAGATATGCTCATAAAAATTTTAATTATCACCTTTGAAAGAAGTTTAATCTACAGTTGTCAGAAAATATGAAGCACATGACACTAGGAAATGAATTATATTCCTTTTGACAATGTTTCCTTTCAGATATGAAAAGCTGAATTCTGCACATTCAGTCAAGGGCAGTAGAATATTCTTTCCCCATCAAAACAAAACAAAAAGGAGTTAGAAAGAATGCAGGCTTGGTGAAGTTGACAATCTCTTCTATGGCAACTAAAACCCGCAAAAGAAATTGGCTGCTAGTGTATAAATGAGATACTTTGTACAACAAAATTGCAACAGTCAAAATAAAAGAAGTATTTTTTACTGTACTGGCTTGGTAGAAAAACTCACATAGTTTGTTTTGGGTAACATGGATGATAGAGAACTTCTGCTTGCTTTCTTGATGAAAAACAGGTGTGAAGATTCAATATATTTGCCTCTTTGCATAATATGTGTTTTATGAAGTAGCAGTTAAAATGGTTCTTTGACTTTGTCATGGCTGATGTTACAGTAATAACTCCTAAAACGCTCATAAAGACTTAACTTTCTTATCTCTGCTTGTCACACAACTACTGTTATTGGGATGTGTGTTGATCTTGTCTTCATTTCTCCTTTCCATTTATGATGGTGGAGACCATTAAGTGCCTGAGTTGCTTTTCCCATTGTATTCTTACTCTTGGAAACCTTTTAGGCAGAAATCTTGTAACTTCATCTTTAAGATACTTGTTACCCCAGTACCTTGTGTTACCTTCAGTTAGGATTTAAGCTGTGTAGGTTTGGATATTGTCCAGCCTGCAAACACTGTCCTTGCCATTGGCAGCTATGGGCACTACCTGTTTAGTTTGAGAGGAGGGGCACTGCATTTATGTCAGACCTGTAATTAAGAGGAATATGCCTAAAAACCACCAGCTATCTCCAGTCATCTCTCGCATCCAGAGAAGGATTATTATTGCCAAGAGTGAAGAAAGTTGTTTTACCAGTCATCAATCTGAGCAGGTGGACTACCTGTGAGTCAGACAGTGAGTGGAAAGCAAGAAAGAAAATGCTGCAACATGGTGTGTACAACCAGTACTGGTCTTGTTGGTCTTCTTACTAAGACCAGCAGGTTGCTGTCACTAGGGTGGTGGTCTTACTTCAGTAGAAAGAACATGCACATCCTCTTCATTTTGGACAGCTTATCAGAGCCAGGTGGAAGTAGGGAGGCATTCCTGAACCTGTGCTATGGTTCATTCTTGTTTGCTCAGTTGTGTATCCTTTGCGTTCCAGAATTAGCTCAAATAATTTTTAGACTCCTGAAATGGCTCCAGGGTAAAAGGAAAAAAATGTACTTCACTTTCAGGTGTCCTGAGAACACAGCATTGCATTAACACAGGTGACATTTCACTGTTTAACAAAATGTTGGCTTTATCTAATGCAGCTGCTAGGTATCACTGAAGATGCTGGTTGTTCTGTTTGAAGTCAGTTAATTTTTCAGCCGAATGGATAACAGAATGTAAGATGTTACACTCTTATCAGTCATACTTTGACTGATCTGATAATGAAACCACAAACACTCAGATTTTCTGACAGATGCCAATTATAGGTGTACTGGGGATAGTTTGACTGTACTTACTGAAGTAATTGTTCAAGGAACCTTGGCCTGTCTCAGCTTGTTTTATGCGGATGAATATTTTAGATTTCAAAGCTACTGCTGAGTCAGTGTCCTGGGTAACACAACAGCCAAGTCCTGCTGGATGAAGCTGGGCCCTTTCCTTTTCCACCCAATTTGAAGTCATTCAGCTCTGCAGAGAGTGCCACTAGAATGAAATGCTACTGACAGTCTTGTTTCATCCAGGAGTTTGCCAGCTAATCAGTAATTTGGCCTGGATGTTCCTTGCTTGGTTCATTGTCCAAGGTTAAAATCTTTCTGTATGGATTCTGTGAAAGACATGTTTTGCAAGCTGGACAAATACAAGATGCCAAGTGTTGCTCTAGGTGAGCTTAGAGCCCAAGGCTGTTCATGGGCAGTTTCTTTATGCAGTAAAGCACTGGATTCTCTTTCTACCACTGTCCCCAATCAGGCAAAATTTTTAAGATCAAGAAATTAAGCTACTTGTCATCTTAAAATCTGAACCACAAAAGACAATTGTGGCTGCATGAGCAGTACAGATGCCCTTTCATACTTCCTGGATCTGAGCTTTCTGCCTCAGCCAGGTGTGAAACCTACCTGCCAGAACAACACCACGGAGAACAGTGGACCACCTGACACATCTGGAGGGCCTTGCTGCAGGAAGCAGAGCACAGTTGTCTTGAAAATGGAAGTGGTTTCAATATGTTCAGCACAGAAATTCTTTGGATTCTATCCAAAACTTAATTCTTGAACATCTCTTCTGCCTGCTGCACCTCAAACAAGCTGGGACTTTTTGGTGAGGATTTTAATAAATGTAGCACTCAAGATGATTCTTTGATGTTTCTGATACTTTTTGACATTTTCCTCTCATCTGCTCATTCCTTTCGACTGAGCTGTTATCAAGGGCAGAACCTGTATCCAGTGAGTTGTATGCTTCTCCTGAAATTTATTCTTAGGCAGCCTCAGTGTCCAACTTACAACATTATTCTTGCTTACCTGTGTTTTTTGAGTAATGGAGGAAGATGAATGGGAGATACTAAATTAATTGTGTAACATCTGCTTTATTGTTATTATGTTATTTATACTTCAAATACAAGTACAACCTGGAATCTTCTTTTTTACCAGTGATGCTTCATATTTTAGTGGTTCATAAAGTAATTTTTTAATAACGTCTCCTCAAAGACATACAGAGCAGTCTGGAAAATGCTTCTGCTTGTTGACCCACCAGGTTTGGTGTACCCCTCCTGTGAAGCATGAAGGCTTGCTCCAGCCAACACCAGGCAATGTTTTCCTTCACATCTGTCCTTAGCTAGCCAGTAATAGAAGAATAACCCACTTACTCTAGTCAAATGTTGCCTTAAATTTATGTGATTCACCTAAGTTTGTATTGAACTAATGTCATTCTTGCTTTTCAGCTGCTTACTGTAGATCTCAATGATACAACATATATGAGCAGCTTTTATTTACCCTCGGAGTAACTGCTTCTTAAGCAAGTCAATGTGTGCTTTTAGATCTCTTCCACTCTCTGTTGTTTTGCATTAAGCTGCTGCCATTTTGCTGGAGTGAAGACAAATGTAGCTCCTTTGCTCAGGAGGCACCAGGGTGTATACAGAGCCTCAGGCAACAAAGCCATTAAAAGGCAATATTTTCATTTGTTGGCATAGAAAAGGTCACAGAGTCAGAATTCAGTACTGTGGTGATTGCATTATGGGCAATTGTTCTGTCTTTAGTTATCAATATCAAGAAATTACCAAACTGTCTAATGCTATTTCTTTTTGTGCTAAAGTAGAGAATGTCTTGGTTAACACTTTAAATTTTCCTATTTTTGGGAGATAAATTATGCTGCCTTTAAGGAATAGAAAAAATGGAGCTACATAAGTGTAGTGGCATAAAAAGATTTTTAGAGAGACTATTCCATTGGAAAGAGCTCGAGCATTGGCTTGACCTTTCCTGTATTGTGCATAAACTTGATTTCTATATGTAAGTAGAGTCATTGTACTTCTAAATGGTGTATCTTTACATACCAGTGATCACTGGTTTCTTTGTCAGCCTGTGTTCTTAATTGCCTGGTTGGTACATAGTAGAAAAACTTGAACCCAAAATTATATCAAAATTGGTAGCTTTCTTACATGCATTTGTGATTCTTGCTGGGTTGGTTGGTTGGCTTGGGTTGGTTGTTTGTTTTTTTTTTATTGGATAAAAAATTTTGCACCCAAAAGTTGTAATTTTATATGCAACTACCTAACTGCTAGATGTTAATTCCCAGAGATAGGATTCTGTGAAACTGTAAAAGGCACTGACAACACTTTCTGTTATGAAGTAGCATGAAGATTTCCTTTTATTTCTTGTGCAATGTATTGAGTATAATGATTAGGTGGAAACAGTAAAGCAAACTGTAGTGGTTCTATTCTCTCAACTGCTGGATGAAAATATACTTAATAGTTTTTATTAGAAAGTTTCTCAGGGAAGAAATGCTTCTATTTGATAAAACATATGTTGACTAATGCCTCATAAGTAGGAGTATGATCCCACAGCAATAACTAGTAAGGACTAATACTGGTTGATTATCTTCTACTGTTGTCTTAGACCTGTTTTTTTAATTGCAACTGTAATTTTTGCTTTCAGGTGGCAGTATGCTGTATTTGTTTCTTTGTCATCCTTCCACTGAACCTTGTTGGGACTATTCTTGGCCGAAATCTGTCAGGACAGCCTAATTTTCCATGTCGTGTCAATGCAGTGCCACGGCCTATACCAGAGAAGAAATGGTAACAACAAGCATAAATGTTAAATAGAAATATTCACTTCAGTCTGGCTTTTCTGGTGTTCAGCTTTAATGGAATAACTCCTTTTAATCTAAATTGAGTTGTGCTTAGAAGAACCGCTCTACTGACATTTTCTTAATATGATTTTTCTTTTGAATTAAAACACCATAGTTAATAGTTGCAGTGGATTTTACACTCCTGGATCACTGATTCACATTTTGCCTGAAATGCTCTTTAGTCCCTGTGTTAAGGAGGTGGTGCCAACTCAGTTTTTGTATAGATATATTAACACTAAAACCTTTTGTCTTCATGTAATGCCTCTTGCAGGTTTAGGATTGAGTGTGCCTTGGAGGCAGAACTGTTCTAATTAGTGATCTCCTTACACAAGCTGAGAAATATTTGTAGGATATGGGTGGTGAGAAGCTTGCAGTGCTGTTCCCAATTTGGTACTTCTGTTGATGGCACAGAGCCTAAAATATTACCAGTATATGGTTTGAACTGTGAAGAAGCCTTTCTAATTTTTGAGGTAAATGTAAAAGTGGTGCCTTGTCTCAAAAAGTATACTTAGGTTTTTGGAAAATTATGAATGCAATCACTTTTTCATATTAATTTAATTCTGAGGTGAAAGCAGCAAGCTACGGAAATTAAAATATCCTCAGAGGACTTTTTAAATAGACTTTTCTTGCCTTCCCTGTTCAGAGGAATGGAACAGACAAAGTGAAAGGGGCACTGAAACATGTAAGCCTGTAATGTCCAAGAAGTGCAGCACACTTAGTCTCTTGTTAGTGGTGGGTTGTGCAGCTCAGATGTTAGAATTTATTTTATATTATGACCTGTATCTTGGGAATCTGATGGATTTTTCTGGATCAGCATGACAGTTAAAAGATACTTCCCTTGATGATGATGAAGTAACACATCATCAACTTAGACAAGTCTTGTAAATAAAAAAAGAAGCTGCAAATTAAATCACTGGTTACTATTTGGATTCAGCATTGTTGCAAGTACTACAGAGAGGTCACATTTTAGTGACAGTATCTTCTACAGGTAGCTGGGTATTCATTTTTAGCTATATGTTCATGACTCAGTATAACATTAAAAATGAATACTGGTTCTTATTTATATAACCAATATCCTATGAAATTTTCCTTGCACTTTTTGCTGTATTTGTAGCTATCAACAGCACTGTGTTTTCACTGCCTTCATTCAGGGTTAGTGGATGTCACGGAGCTTGATTGCTTAAGGCCCTTTTTATCAAGAAAGATTCTTTCTGTGGCCTTAAGGTTGGTTAGAAATCTAACCTTGTTATGCCTTTAAGTGATAGGCATGAGCGTTGTGTTTTGTTTCAGCTTTCCCCAAGAGTAACTTCTTTTTTTATCCATGCATGTGACATTTTTGAGGGGATCTTTTGAGTCTGCTGGTATGAAAAAGAAATGTTTTTGTTAGCATGCCTTTTAAACTATGTTCTGTGCTATATTAATTATCTGGTCTTAATATGTTTATAAATGAAAAAATTCAGTTGTCCCTAAACTAATCCTAATATCTTTCAGGTTCATGGAACCAGCTGTTATTGTTTGCCTAGGTGGAATCCTCCCTTTTGGATCAATTTTTATTGAAATGTGAGTACATCAGCTGTTTCCCAGTTTGAATAAAAATTACAATTTAAGTCAAATTGCAATATCATCTGCATATTTTGTTTACTCTCTTCAGGTATTTCATTTTTACTTCATTCTGGGCTTACAAGATCTACTATGTTTATGGCTTTATGATGCTGGTTCTGGTTATCCTCTGCATTGTGACAGTTTGTGTGACCATCGTTTGTACATATTTCCTGCTAAACGCAGAGGATTACAGGTGGTAAGTGTTGCATTATTTTCATAGTTAACCAGATTGTGAGACTTGTAGAAAAGTAGTGTTTCTTGAGTCTAGATGGGTCTTTTCCAAGTGCATTGTGCATCTTCTTGGGAAGCTTTTTGGTTGGTTGTATGATGGACATATGTGTTTACTTTTAGGCAATGGACAAGCTTTCTTTCTGCGGCGTCAACTGCGATTTATGTTTACATGTACTCCTTTTACTACTACTTTTTCAAGACAAAGTAAGTGATAGTTTTCTTGCATGTATATCTGGATTGCCAAATAAGTTTTATTGATTAAAAAAAACAGGGGAAACATCTAGCATAAATTTCTATCTTTCTTTTTCAGGATGTATGGCTTGTTTCAAACATCATTTTACTTTGGTTATATGGCAGTATTTAGCACAGCGTTGGGAATAATGTGTGGTAAGTTTCAGATATTTTGATGGTTTTCTAACAGATTTTTTCAGACTCCTATTTCTGACTTTAGTTTGTGGTTTTGGTGGTGGAATGTGTATGTCTGCAAGATCTGCACAGAAAGTCTTCAAGAAGAATCTGAAGAGTTTTCTGCCAGTGCTTGGTTCCTACCTTATATAGGAGACTCCTTTGGATTGTGTCTTCTGATAGGAAGATAATTTATGTACTGTGCAGGGAATTTTACCCTCTGTGCAAGTTTGAAAGACTCAGTATTTGGCAAGAAATCCCACAAAATAAATTCCAAATAAAGCTGAGGCCATGCTAGCATTTTGCTTTGGGTTTTTTGTCTCTGTCACCCAAGACAAGGAGCTAGGTATACCCATTGAGGCATCAATGATAGCACAATACTGATGACAGTACCATGTGTATCTTGTGGCATGTATGTATGAGGGTGAGCAGAACAGAGGACTGGGAGCTTGAGGATAACATTTGAGAAATAAGTGTTGCAGTATTCACAGGTGACGAGAGTGCAGGGTGCTGCGTGCATCTGGATTTTGTTGCTTTTTAAGATACTATTTTGATAGCTGTTTAGAGAAAAACATAGCTCATGACAGGGAGGTCATCTGATAAAGCCAAACACTTACTCACTTGTTAACTTTATTTTTATAATTTCCATTATGGCCTTCAGAAAGAGCTTCTTGATTCTTTTGCACTTTTCTGTAATGTTGGTTTGTTTTGTGAGTGATCTTAATCTAATACTTCTTAGCAGTGAATGAATAGTCCTGTAGGTAGTGGGAAGATTTCTTAGATTTGAGACACGAGATATCTTACAGGAACTTATGTCTGTAAAGTATACATTTCTTGATATCTCAAGAGGGTAGGGAATATCACAATGCTTTATAAAAAGGGGAGGGAATTCATCACTTAACAGCTGAGTACCTGTTCCTCTTTTCTGTCATACAATGTAATTTTGCTTCATCAGGTTCCTGCCACATTACAAGACTTCCCTGCTGTTTTGGTAGTCTTGCAGCCATTTTTTTTCTTTAATAGGCTTATACTTTTCAGCTCTAATGTTTTCTTTCTAAAGTGCTCAGGCCAGTATTGATTAAAATGTCTGTGATATAGAAGCCAAGCTTGTCCACCAGTTTCTGTAATTAAAATGTGTTATAAAACACAAAAAAGGAAGATTGTCAACTGATTTATTCTCATGGTAGGACACTGCTTGATGTAATATTAGAGTAAAATCCAAATTTTTCAAGACCAGAAAATACTTCAGCACAATAAACTTTATTTCCACATCACTGTTGAGATTTCTTTTTGTCTTTCGAAATGTGTTGGAAGAGTAGCGGTGAGATTCTTTTTTACTGAGAAGTGCCATTTTCAGCATGTGGAGTGGATAAAAAAAATCCCCTGTCAAAAAGCATTTGTGTAGGGAACTTGCAGCCATTGAGGTCTAACAAAGACATTTGTGTTAAAGAATTGTGCAGTGTGTGTGCTACTGACTGTAGGTCTGTGAGAAGTGTGTGGAGCTGTTCTTTGGTGGCTCACATGGGTGGATGTGTTTTGTATCACAGTTGGATGTGAGATGAACTAGTTAGGGCCCAAAGCAGCCACAGGGAAACCCTCTGCAGGCATGGATCATCCAGCTCTGGGTTTAATGCCCTTGACAATGCCTAGTGAACTTGATCCCACATGTAGTGGGAAGCTTTGATCCACGAAGTTTGCTGCTTTCTGCAGAGCATCTCAGTTCAGACAGTAGGGAGCCTGTGAGAATTTCCAAACCTTTTGAGCTCCTCACGTTTCCCTTTTAAGTGGCAGAAAAGGTTAAGACTCATTTCCCAATGCAGTGGAAAGCTTAGGAGCTACGTAACATAGAAAGGTCTCTTGCAATACTACACTTCAGCATTCAGATAAGTACTGTAAGTATACTTAAAGAGCTTTTTAAAAAAAATAGATGCTTAGAAAGTCACGTTGGTAATTGGTTTGAAGTAATAGATGGGAATTAATCTCTTTTTACCGTGTGTGATTGTTCTTCCTCAGTATTTGGATTTTTCTCTTCATTTAAAAGCCCGTTCTGCTGAAATATGCTTGCAGTCTATTTCTGCTAAACCTTTATAGGCCATAACCAGGTTATAAATATCATCTGGTCAGGTGTTTAATAAACAAATAAAATATTTCCCTTTACTATGTTTTTTTTTATTCAAATGAGCTGTCTGCCCTGCATTTGAAATAGGAGGACATTCTTTAGTCCTCATTGCCCAGGGTTTTTGCCTCCCTGCCCCATGTTTTATTCAATGCCTGTGAAGTAGCCTTGAGGCTTAACCCCTGCCTTGGGTATTGGCCATTAGTGGCCTCCATGGATAAGGCACCTCTCTGATTCAGAATAGATTATGATTTGTTTATGGGGATGAGAGCTTGTGGTCTCATGTGACTGCTACTCTCTACTCCTCCCCCTTACTTCCACCTCATGCAGTCTCTAGATCCCAAGTAAAACGAGGTTAATGCTTTGTTCTCTCAAATCTCTGTGATACCTGGCATCACATCACTAGAGGAACTCTTAAAGAACAAGTTCTGGAATGTATCTCAGTTTAGCAACAGAAACGGGCATTGGCTCTATTGGCAGTGTTTGCTTTAACAGGAAAAGTTTGGTGAGTCTTAAAGCAGGAATCCAGTGCCATTATTTTATTCTTTTACTTCATAAGACAGAAGATTAATTTCTTGACAAGCTGCAGAAAAATCTGCATGTGCTTCTGTATGACTCTCAAGTTCACATCACCTCTTCACAGCCCGTGCTTGGGTCTGTCCAAGTGCTGCACTGGTCTCTCCTTGAACAGCCAGGCCTTCCTTCTGCTGCATCCTCAGCTTGCTTGCAAACAGCAACTTGATCTTGTGTGTGCTCTACTTGTTTTAATCAAACTCTACTTTGCCCAAGTTAGTAATGTAAATCCCTTGTTTGCTGGCCAGTGGAATGGTTGCCATGTTATTTATATAACTTGGAATGCTGTGCTGTACAGAAGCTGAATCCACGAGCTCTTTACTGCTCCAAAAACATTGGAATGATTTATTATTATTTATTTAGCTTTGCCTTAAATGTTGGCCTTTTGAGGGTCTAAAAATCAAAATTTTCTAACAGCTTTATGACTGACTTCATAAATTATCCCATCAGCCTCCAGGATTTAAAGAACTCTTCAGGATCTGAATAATTCCATAGTCAGCAATGCCAGCTGCAGGTCTGTAGAGCCTTAATATGTAAAGGCAGAACAACCACTTTATATTTTTACTATAAAGTTTGGCATAAAAATTTTAGCATGGGTTAGACTTCTATATTTAACTTGTCTTCTGCAGTTCTGAAGCATCCTAGTTCACTGCACTGCTTTGTTCTGGGATTTTCTTCATTGCTTCAAGGAAGGAAAAATATCTTTTCTCTTAAGAGTATTCTTTATCAAGCATCCAAGCATTTAATGTTAGGAATTTACTGTAGTGATTTACAGACCCTGACTTCTCTATCCATCCCATATTGTGTGACTGTGTTGGCAGTCAGACAGCAGTTGTCTCTAATTCTTGCCTGATTTTCAAACTCACTTCAAACATGATGATTAGCCAAACTGACTTACTCTCATTTTGCTTGGAAGAGTTGAAGACATTCCCTGCTGATGTTGTAAGACCACAGGATTTATTGAGCCTGGCAAACCTGAGGTTCTGGGTTTGACCAGGTAGGTTGCTGAATCTCTTTCTGAGAAAAGGCCTTAGTCCAGTGTGTTTCTTTAATTTTTCTGGACATCTTTAATACTGCAGTATTTTGCATTTAGCATAAACTGTTGCCCCTGTTGCCTTCTGATTCAAAGGCAAGGATGACCTGGTTCAGAGAACAGCACGGTGTCTCCGCCTCGCCCGAGTCACTCAGTCCAAAGACACACAGCACCAACGTGGTGGATGGTCAAAATGGCGTTTATTACTTTACCTCGTGGCATTAAATAGTCAAGGGGACTTTTGCAACGTCAAAGGGGGGTGGCAGGACCGGGTAGGGTCAGTGAGGATGGAAAACTACTGGAGTTAGGAGGAGTTACATGCCATTGGGGGTGATGCATATCTCGGGTGAGGGGGGAAGGGGTTTGCATATCTCAGATGAGGGGAGAAGGGGTCCTACCGCTTTCTGTCACATCCCGAGATCTTCCGCTGCCGCCTGTCCCTTATCTACCACATGCCCCTATCAAAAACTCAGTGACCTGTTCTTTTATTACTGCTGTGACAATGCATACTTTGCTCATGACTCTTACTAATTTGAAAACCACAGGTTGCAATTTCTTTAACTACTAACTGCTACTTGTTAATGTCTTTGTACAGACCTCCTTGGAGCATAAGACTCCTGGGATGGGGATCTATTATTATTTGTGCATTGTGGGAGGGAAGAAGCCATCTGCCAATAAAACACTCATCCAGAAGGCATGTAACTTATAATAAAAACCTGCCCTCCCATCCACCTTCCCTGCAGAGTGGGTGATTGTATGTTTTTTACTCTCTCCTCAGAAAAAATGGACTTGGTTATTGGCAGCAGTAGGGGGGTTGCTATATTTATCAAGGCCAAATGAGCATGGCCTCTTGGTAAGATGGCTTAATGGACTTAGATTGCTAGACATTGAAGTTCCTGTCAGCCTTTCAGGGGGAACATGGATAATTAGAGTTTGAGAACAAGTATTGCAGGTAGAATAGTTTCTGTGTGCAGAGTATGTGCTTTATGTGACTTTGTCTGTTTAAGTGTGTGTGGTTTATACCATTGGCTTGTTTTGATGATCAGCTCTCTAACATATTCAATGTTTTTGGTTTATTTTGCAGGAGCTATTGGTTACATGGGAACAAGTGCCTTTGTTCGTAAAATCTACACTAATGTGAAAATTGACTAAGGAAATAAGAAAATTGAACTATGGATCAGCTCCTGTTTTCCTGGGGATGAACTTGCACAGAAAAAGCGCGAGAAGAGATTTGGGTTTTAACACTGGGCACTATATGGGTCTCCATTTTGTGGATGGCTTAAAGTAACATCTATTTCATTGATCCTAGGTTCTTACTGACTGCTTTCTCCAACTGTTCACAGCAAATGCTTGGATTATATGCAGTAGGCATTACTACAATATGTGGCTAATCTTCCCCCCCAAAAAAAACCATCAAAAACCAAAAAAATCTAGCTCATTAAAGATGAATAGACTAGCTCTCTTCAGTGAAGAGGACAAACAGTTTGTTTAGAGCATTTGTTCCATTCAGTAAAAAGAGGGAAACTTGGCTGCTAAAACTACTTGATTAGTAGTCTTCCTGGTACTCAACATTTCTAAATTATGTAAAAATGCTGTTCCAGAAAGATTACTCTTCTGATTTTTACTGCCATTGCCAGGATAGGAGGTATGTTTTGTATTTTCAACTCCAGGTGCTTTTTGGTTTATTTGCAATATCAACTACCCTACACTCATTTGTTTAAAAAATAATTTAAACATATATAAAACTCCCATATGCATGTAATATATCGGCTGTTGTTCTAGTTGGACCAACTTCCCTTTATTTATCTTTAAAGTAATATCCAGCTACATCTTAAATCCATCCAAAGAAAATACAGTCTGAAGACGGGGTGTGTTCTCTGCAATGCAATTTACTGTACAGTTAGAAAGCAAAATGTTAAATGAAAAGGATTGTTTTTTAATAAACACTCTGAGGTTTAGATTAAAACAAAACCAACATTTTAACTGAATGTCTAAAGTGATTCTCCTTTTTTCCAAGTTAGTCTTGCATATTTTTTTGGGGCGTTTGGGTTGAATGAAGATTTTCCTTTAGACATCATACAAAGGGTAATAAGTGTATATAACATTAAATAATGTAACTTAGGTGTAGATCCCAAATGTATTTGGATGTACAGATTTACTACAGAGTACTTTCTCTGATGATTCGGTGTAAAAATGTGTGAATTCGGGTGGCTTTTTACATCTTGCCTGCCATTGCATGAAAAGTTGGGGTTTCTTCACAATGTGTGTATGTCATGCTTTTCTGTTCTATTTCTCAAGCTCTTACAAGAATTAAATTTGTAATTTAGAACATTTTAATTTTTGTTAATCCTGTCTGAACACTTGTGTAACATCAAAAGCACAGTTGCTTTAGAGTGTTCAGAAAACTAAAATAAACTTTTCGGACAAAAATGTTTTGATTGTGAAAATAGATGAGTTTGCAATTGAGAGTGTTTGAAAAGGCAATACTGCTGAGACCACCAGTTTCTGTATACAATATTAGTGTGGTTTTCATCTATCAACCCCCCCCTGCTTTGAATTCAGAATTTGCTTACAACTGTATTGTACAATACAACTCCGAAGTGAACGACCATCCCAAAAAGATTCTTCTTGGCTGTGGAGAAGTGTTTTGTGATCCAGCCAGTGTACTGGGGAAAGTGGGGGTAAGTGTGGACTGAAATAAACAGGCAAATAAAGGTTAAGTCTTTCTAAGATGACTGTTAATCATGCACTGTATTTAGTTAGAAATATCCTGAATGTGTTTGTGACAGATTTGAGAGCCACTGGGCTTGATTTTTTCATGGTTTTTTTTCAGACATCTGCCATGTAGGGATGTTTTTATCATTTTGGCTGTGTGAAAAAGAGCACCTGCCATGGAAAAGGAAATTTCCTGAATTTAAAAAATGAGCCAAATATTTGTATTGATTAGCACTGTACTGTTTCTATATAAAAAGTACTGATAATGCAGTAGCCACAATGAGAAACATCCATATTTAGCTTGGATGCACTGTACAGGTAGGTAATAGTGGGAAGCAGTGCATCCTTCTGCATATGGCTTCTGCCAAGTATTTGAGCTTTCAGCTCTGATTTCCCTGGCCAAATTTAACCAATCTGTCAGAAAATAATTAAGTTTTGCTTCAAGTGAATCATTGGTGTTTGTAGGTGAGCACTCTGCTACTAAACAGAATTTATTTTTTTTAAGTTCTGAAGTGCAAGCTGGTTTTAAGATGAGCTTATAAACTGGGTCAACACTTAGTTTGTCTTTTTTCCAAAACATGTAGACTTAAAGCAAAGAGTGGATTTTGTACTAGTACTTGCTAGTGCATACAGCTGTGGGAAGCCCTCTTTCCATCCATGTTCTTCTAAATCTGAAGTGAGAAGCCATTATCTCCACACAATAAATACATAAAGTACTCTGCCAAGATAAAAGTTTTTTTAAAGGGAATATTTTGATAATGGGTCTGCTTCTCTGTTTAGAGCACTGCCGTGTGATTAGGCTATCAGAAACTTCACTAAACCATTTGTGAATTTTATTTAATCACTTCTTAATGCCACAGGGTGATGGGCTGCCTACTTGCTTTCTTTGTCCTCTGGCATTACTGGCTTTTGCATATCCAGATAGGATTGTATGTCTTCTAAAGTGACATTGGAAATATACTTACTGCACAGGCATTGCTTTTGTTTCTGCAAGAGGTTCCTCCAGAGAAGTACTGTGTTTAAATAATTGACATTTTTATACAGCCACCCTAGCACGGAAGCTGGGAGGTTGCTCTGTTGTCCCCCTTTTGGTTTCTGAAGGAAATGTCATCAGTTTTCAACAGCGTGTCTTTACGGTTGCTGTTTGGAGCAAGGCTGCTCCCCTTCCCCCTCCTTGCCCTCCTCCCCAGAAATATGGGTATAGCTTGAATCATCTTGCTTAATAGAAATTGGAAGCTCTCTGCTTAGATGATGTAGTCCTTCCTCTTTTATGGAAGAAATAAAGATCATACAGACAATGCTCCTCTTACCATGGTTGTTTCTTAAGAGTTTCTGGTTCTTGAATTCAGGCTTTTTTTTGATAACTCTTCAGTTATCTGGCTGCTCAGTGCTTTTCTTCCCACTTCTTGGTACAAGGGCCAGGGATTTGGGTAAATAGTTGCATATGCAACAGCCAGCCTTGACCAAATGTTTTAGGTAAATACAATTGTAAATATTTTCAGTTGAGGCAGAGTGCAACATAGAAAGTGCCTCTTGTAATTCATATATGAAAATATATGGTGAATGCTGGATTGGAGGGAATAGAGACTGGCAAATAATCATTACATTATGCTCTTTTTCATGTCTAAATGTTTTGAAGCACCAATGTTTATTAATTCCTCTCCAGAATTACATTCCAAAGTGTATAAAGGGCACACAAATTGTTTTTTGTAGAATACTCCCACGTGTATTTCTTTAACAAGTTTCGGGTTGCAAAACAAACCAAAAACACTAATACTTTTTACACTACTAAAGCAGTACAACTGATAGAACATTCTTACCACTATCATTACTGTAGAGCTAACACAAATGAGAAAGTTACATTTTGCTCTAACTTCAACATCACCAACATCTAGCCAAATTTGCCCAATGAAGTACTTCACTGAAGACAGCAAATATCTGTAATTGTGAGTGCTTCAGGAATTTCTCCACTGGAATGTGTCCAGAAAGCATCAGCTCAGGAAAAGACAAGTCTCCTCTCCAGTCTGTGGACAAGTAAACTGAACAGTTGGAGCTGGAGTTTAGGGCTCCTGTTGTCTTGAATGAATTCTTGACTCTGCAGCTTATGGTTCATTTCAAGTCTGTTGGAACTGCAGATTGACGAAGAATTCCAGTTTTGGATCCCTTGGATCTTTTCCAGGTTAATGCTCTATGGCAGATCAGCCCTGCAATAACTGCTAGCACTGCTGCCATCTAAAATCAGCATTTCATACCAGGGTAAGCCCTGAAGCCACGAAAGCCCCTGCTGTTGTTGGACTACTGTTGGAATAAAGCCACACTCCAAATGCTGGAGCAGTGTGTTTATGGCTTGCATTCTTCAGGAGCATTATATCTCATTTAAAAAAAAAAAGTTTTGGTGCCATTTGTTTTCCAAAGCCTTTCAAGGGAACGTTCTCATTCTTCTAAATGACTTCAGTGAGAAAATTCTCAAAACTTGCAGAGGAGACATCTGCATGTGTGTTCTGCAAGTAGTGTGCTTTTATCTAGGAGTGTGTTTCCAGTTCAGGAAAGGGATTCTTCCTTACTTTCAGTATTACTTTCATTCAGTGGTTCTGAAATTTTTCTTCTAATTTTGGGGGTTTGTCTTGTGCAGAGAAACTAAAGATGATGGGAGGACCCATGAATCTGGAAGGCTGTGTGTAATTCTTGGAAAGAATCACTTTAAAGGGAAAATGCATTTGGGAAAAGGATAAGAAAATGGCTTTTTTTATCTGGTAGACTAACCTATTTGAAAGGCAGACCTGGAAACAGATAATGCTGTTAACAATGTCATTGCCACCAGCCCTGTATCAGTTACCGCATTTTTATATTCATCAGTGTATTTGCCACAGTGCAAGGCTTTTGCAAAAAAACAAGGACTCATCTTCCATGAACAAAGGGGTGATACTGCCTGGTACCAGCATTTCTGGCTTATTGATGTATTGATTTTCTCACCAGGTCTTAGTAATACAATACAGAACAATTTGTCAAGTATCTCTGGAGGTCCTATCATGCTGAGGCGTGTTTTGTTACGAAAACCAAACCCATCTGAACTTTCCTTATGTTCTAGATACATCTCCTTCAAGACTGTGGGCTTGGAGCATTCCAGAACACACCAAGATTCACAATCTTGTGCTTATCCTTCAGCTGGCAATGGGTGGCTACAGCATTCCAGAGAACACATGCATTTGTACATGTGAGTTTATGTACAATTAACAAAATACCTAATTTTACAGAACTGTTATTTTAGGGTTCTCCTAATACTGTGAGGCATGCTCACCCATATGATGCAGTGGTTACCTAGATAGAGTCCAGTTCACCAAAGCCTAGACCTAAGTCCTGTAAACTGGAAATGTTGGATCTGGGTGAGAAAGGCCAGTCTCCAGCCGTTCTTTGTAACAAGCTGCCCGACCTAGAAAAACATGCTACAGCTGGATACCACAGAATGAATTTCTTTTTTTCCTGAACCCTGTGTGCCACAAGATTTTATTTGGTTTCTAAAATGTTTTGAGAGCTATAGTAACATTTTCTGAGAAGCTTCCAAACAGGGCTGAGAACATCATGTGAGGCTGAATTCTAGGAAGCTTTTGTGGCTGCTTGTTCTCATTTTCCAAAGGTTTGTATGAGGAATTTCAGACTTGAAGCACTAAGCAAGGCACAGTGGTTTTCTGTGAACTACTAGACATGTAGTTCTCCTTTAGATTTCATTTTATACTGTTTTTTCATTCCTAATCACTTGTCACTTTATTGGGCTGACAAAAGTGAGTTATGTAATTAACTTAGTGTGAGACTTCTCTTGCTCTGCTACATAGGAGTAACTACAAGAATGGGGTGGAAATATTCTGATTTTCTTAATGTCTGATCAGACACTAGCAGGTGAATAGTGAACATTACCTACTGTTTGCTTTAAAAATATGGAACAGTTTTACAGTCAGGCACCAGTTGGCCTGCAAGAATTGGACCTGTATAATAAAATGCTGAAGAAATACCATTATTTTTTAAGTTACTTAAGTTCTGTAGGATCATTTTTAGTAATTTTAATTGGCAAGATAAAAGGTGATTTTTGTTGAGAATTTTTTTCCATTTATCTCACTAACAGAAAGTGATCAAACACCCACCTTTGCCTGAAGCTGGAATTACCATGATTTTTAATTATGTGTATAGCAAAATAAATAATGAAAAAAGAAATCACTGTTCCTGGTTTTAGTGATCTAAAGAGTGGCTTATAAGATGAACCTATTTTAAGGTGTTGCTTACCTAACAAGAGGAAATACCTGTGTGTTCTCTGTGGTTTGGATGAAGATGTTACTGTAGTTAAATTCTGTACAGAAATCCTGTGAAGAAGCTGTAACTGGGAAAATTCTCTAAGACAATTGTTGGTGGAGCAACATCTCTGCTTTTCTGAGAGATTCATTAAATTCTAACCACTTGTCAAACAGCCTTATCTCGGGTAGCATATGTTCCAGCCTCTGTAAAGGATGCCTGCCTGTGAACAGGGAAATGCAACTATCCTCTGTTCATCTCAGAGGACTGGAGATATGTTTATACTTTCCCAGATTTATTCCTCCACATAAAGACAAGGGAAAAAAAAAAACCAAACCAACAGAATTTTCCTATGGCAAAAAGTGCTTTGGAAAAACCAATGGATTCAGCTCTTCAAATTTTGAACAGCAGATGCTTTTCCAAAGATGTTCCCATGCCCTTCTTCTTAACCTTGCAGCAGAGATCACTAAAACCACCAGCTTTGCTCAATGCTTTCCAAGCATAACTGACTCCTGTGTGAACCCTGAAAATGGATTTTAAGTAATGAAACATCAGTTTGACATGCCTCAGTTTGGGAAACAGTGGTCAAGCCAAAATTCATTCTTCCAGATAAGAGATTTCTCTCCCTGCCTCCCACAGCTTGTCCCTATACAACTCAAAAACACCCTAGAAGTATCTTGCTTTTTCTTACATAGTTCAAGGATTGCGTTAATGATGGGGAAAATGTGTGGTGCTTTTTTATGTGGGGCGAATTCAAGTCCTTCCTTCTGCTGCACTGATGAACAAAAAGGAATTTTCCAAACATGGCTTACTTCTAGTTTCTCGAAGTGTCACTGCCTGATATGACAAGGCTGTTGTTAATTATACATTGAGTTGTTAATGGACAGGTGAATGTGCCTGTGACTGCAGTAAGCTCTGTACAGTGGATTTCAGGACCCCTGGAACACATTTAAGCACATATGTTGTCAGCACCTTAAAAGATTCCTTTTAGGTAGCAAATCATTTAACCTTATGGGGGGTACTTCCTGGGTGGTAATGTAATAAACTTGATAAAAAATTACCCACCCCCAGTCTACTGCACAAGAAACTAAAATGGGTGATGGAAGGAAGAGAGAGCAGGCATTGATACTTATTTTATCACCTGGATTTGTCTGTGACTGCTCAGGGAAGAAGGGACATCCCAAAAGTGGTCAACTCTGAGTGATAAGGGAGTTGAGAGCAATAGGCTGCTAGATATAAACCAGTCAGAGAAAAAAGGAGATGGGGAAGTGAAGAGATTTTGTCAGCACAGGAAGCCTGTAATGGTACTAGGAGTTAAATGAGCCTCTGCTAGGAGGGAGTGAAGCAAAGGGAGGGTGGAGGTTCTGCAGAGGGCCCCATGGTGCCTGTAGGCAGGGATGCAGCTCGTTGGGCTACACCTGCACCGGGAGTTCTTTCCTACCATAAAAAGAAGCAATGAAAGAAGTTTAAAGAGAAGGGAGAGGCACTAGAAATGCAGAGGGAAGAAGAAACAGAATGCTCTGGGTTCAGAGAGTCATGCTCCGTCTCTCCAGGACTATCTGCCCTTGCATTGGTGATACAAATACCTTGGTGTGTTTGCTTTTCTATAAGCTTGGCAGCAGCCAAGCTTCTAAAAGTGGAATCAGCAGTGAGACAGACTCCAGGGGAGTGGTGCCTCAGTCACTTTGTTAGAAGTGGTGGACCCTAAGTGCTGGCAAGAGGGAAAAGGCAGGTCTTGTGGAAGACCTAACAAAATTTGTGTGTTTTTTTGGCCTCAGGACATATTGTGTGCAGGGATTTTCCATTAGCACTAAGTAGCTCACACATAGCTTTGCTCATGGATGCTATTCAGAAAAAGCTGTGTGCATTCTTGCTTAGCAAGGCTTGAAAGGACAGTGGATTTTGTCTATGTGTGTTGGGCAGGAGAGGGTTCTGGAAACAGAATGCTCTGAGTTCAGAGAGTCATGCTCCATCATGGATATGGATTGTTTTCTTTCCAGATTATTCAGTGGATATGGATTGTTTTCTTTCCAGATTATTAACTACTGGTGTCATGAGTTGCTCTGCTGATGTGAGACTTCACTGAATTTTTAACAGCTCAGATGAGAAAAATCCTTTCCCAGGAGTTTCTGTGTTCCTTACTTGCACTGATGTGGCCCTGCCAATGCAGATGACACACACTTATCTCCTGAACACCAGGTAGCAGTCATTGCTCTGGGTACACTGCTTTGACTACCAGCTGCAAAGTGCCATGATTGTTACTGAGAACTATTTCTGGAAGGTTTGAGCAGCTCTCATGTTACAGACTTACAGAGTTCCCCATTATAAGGCAACATTATTTTTTTGTGTGTGGATACTAGTGATAGACTCCTCTGAACTCCCTCACAGACTCACTCTAATTGTACAATTAAGGATCAATATTATAATTTGTTCTCTTCCTCCTACAAAGCTGTAGGATGTCCTCTTCTACACCCATCCATGTCTATAAAAGAGGTTCTGTATACAGAAGAGGCCGGGCTCCCCAGTGTAAACTGTCATGCTGGAAGAAGTTAACAAGCAGTTTCCATATGGTCAAAAGGCTGTTCTTAACAGCCTAGCCTTCCACAGGGATGACAAGGATCCATGATGCTGATCAGGGAAGCTGTTGAGCAGCCTTACAAAGGTTCAAGCTTTTGTTTTTCAGCTTCCCATACCCTCAGAAAGTTATATTGCCAGGACCTTTTCTGCAGAGAGAAAAGAGCAGCTAGTGCTCATCCATAAAAGCTGGGAGTTCTGAAACACAGAGAAGTTTTCAGTTTTTCATTTTAAAATAACCATTAGACTGCTCTTCCATCTGAAAAAGTCAAAGAAAGTAGCAACCTAACACAGAAAAAGTAAAAATAGTTAGTGTGTAAATGGGCAGTAAAAAACCCAGGAAATAGATAAAGTTACCTTACTAAGTTTAGCCTTGATGGCTGTTTGTCTACGCTTCTCTTCAAAAACCGACAGTGATGGAAACTGCCTGGTTCCTCATGGCAATCTGCTGTAGGCCTTCTGGGTTTTACTGCTGGAAAGCTTGCCTGAAACCTAGATCTTCCTTGGTTCATTGAACACCAGCTGTAAGAAATCCAGTGTGTTTGATTAGCAGAGCTGTTCACCATCGTCTTCACGTCAGAGTTTGATGCAGCCTTTTTGGTTTCTGTCAAGGTCTGAAGACAATTTTAAATATTGAATGAGAGGCAGGGGCAACAGTCAGGAACAACTTGCAGTAGACTGTGTTGCTGCTGAGGAGATGCCTGAATCATGTTGTGCCCTTTTGTGCTGAGTTATCATTCATTGCTGTAGGCTGTAAGAAAAGGGACAAATTTATGGATGGCAAATGATTATCTGTCTGAGTGAAGGGAGGGCTTGGAGCCCGTTCTGTATTGGGAAATGCTGCTGGACGATGCTGCTGTGGGAGCTTAGAAGAACACAGCTGAAGGAGCAGTTCTGGCCCAGGGAGATGCTGGTATACATGTTCACCCCAAGAACACCCCATGGAGCTTGCACCCTTGTCAGCTCTCCTCTGCTCACCGGGATGGCAGCTGTACCCTCTCTGCCTACTGCTGTGTCTGCTGGGCAGCCTGAGCACAGATAACCAACCTGTAAATATTGCTCCAGCCTCAGCCTCACATCTTGTCAGACCAGAGGCTGTGCTAAGCTGTGTTGAATTCATATGGAAGCACCTGGCTGGCCTTTGTGAGATTATTTGTAAAGACAATTCAGCACCCAGTGAGATGGCTGGGCTTTGGGCATCTGTCCTTTCCCTGTCCCTAAGCAAATAGAAGTCATGGTGCCTGTGTGATCTACCTCCATCACGAGCCAGCAGCCACAAAAGTATGATGCTTTCCAGCGCGTTACGCCCTGCTCTGCAGTTAGAGATGCCCAAGATATCCTATGGGCTCAGACAGCCCTAGCTCAGATAGCAAGGTGTATATTTTCATGCAATTTAGCATCTTGCATGTGATCCATCCTCCCGATTTCACAGCCTTTGCTGCATATAGATCATCCCAAAGTCCAAATTTTCAGTAAAACAACAGCCTAGTTGCCCCTGAAAACTACTGTGAAAAGCAGGAGGGAGGGATAAACGCACGTCTTGATGTTTAGTCCAATCTTTCTTATTTCTCCCTTCTTTAGTTCGGAGTGATTTTTTTCCCCCATCGTTCTCCACGCACGGTCTAACAACTCCACTTATACACAGTTTTAAGGCTGCGATGTGAAACGTTGATTCTCCCGGCGGCGGACCCGCTAATTCTCTTCGGCTGCCCCTGAAGTACCGACCGAGGGAAAACGACACCAAATAACAGCAGTAGCGACTAACCGCAATACGAACAATTCCTGACATTTTGTGGTTTCACCGCTGCCCTCAGGGCTCCCGCTCCAGGTGCGGCGGGGGCAGCGGCTGCGCGCGGGCCCCCCGGCGGCCGGGGAGGGGCGTGGTCGGGGCGCGGGCGCGGCCGTGATTGGCTGGCGGCGCCGTG